>PVIA01003210.1:0-32731 GCA_004024845.1 Tonatia bakeri | reverse complement strand
GTGTGAGTGTGTGTGCCAATGGCAGAGAGTAAAGAGGGTGGGTTCCCAGGATGCTGAAGACCATGAAACAAGAAGGAAAGACAGGATGTGCTCCTGAGTACATATTTCTTTATTTTGTGTTTTCATAACTTTTTCAAAAATCAAAGATGTGCTTTGCAGATAGTCAAAAAGGTCAAATAATGCTAAAATTGGAAAACAAAACACAGTAGCTAGCCCCGCCCCTGCAGTTTCAGGCATTCCTGCCGATGGTTACCTCCTTATTTCCAAGTAATTTGCTTATTCTGCTGCCTCTTCATTAATCCGTTTAGACATTGTCTGTTGACTGCCGGTTGTGCAGATGAAGACTTGCCTTTTATATACTCTCCGAGCATCGTTTCACTCTCAATATTTTCCTTAAATCCACATGCTCTGCTTTATACTATTATAATCCCATAAATATTGTTCACCAGTAATCCAAGTAGGGCAATAGCATTGTTTACTTTCTCAAATATTTTTATTTTTCCTGGGTCCCTGCCACCTCTACCTGCTTAGTTTTCTGTATTTACCATAGCTATGTATTCCTACCCATCTTTGGCCGTGTTAGAAAAGAGACCACGGGCCCAAAACGGAGTCACTTGTGCTAAACCCACAGCACAAAAACCAAGACTTACTACCTAACTTCGTTAGGGTCTCAGCCTCTCCCCAGAGTGGAACCTTAAACCAGTCATCCTGGGATTAGCGGTCAGCTCTAGTGACGTCACCTGCCTGATAGGCCTCTGTCACCCCTGAAAGAGGGCGATCTTGACACCATCTCCTCTTCGCTGGGGACTTCCGTCTGTCTGCTGGAGAGATGCCGCCCGACTCATGAATCATTCAGTAAAGCCAATAAGCTCTTTAAAATTTACTTAGTTGAATTTTGTTGCTTAACAGCCTCAAATATAATTTTGGGGGTAGACAAACTTGTCAGTTCACCCCTGGCCCCCCGCTCCCCGGCCCCCAAAACCTCTCTCCTACAGTCCCGCTCCATTCTGGGCTGGCTGTCCCCCTGCCTGCCCCACGGCCGTCCTGGGACCTCCCTTCACCGATGGGACCCCTGGTCTGTCTCCCGTGTTGGGTGTCCTCTTCCCTGACCCCGTGTCTTCTCTCCCCTGCTTCTCCCCCTTGTTTAGCTTCCCGAGAAAGGTTACATGGAGGGAAAAAGTTCTTTCGTGAGCTTGCGTGTCTAAAAATGCCTTCATTCTATCTCGTCCTTGATTGATGGCTTGGCTGAATATAGAATTCTAGATTAAAAATAATTTTCCTTTCGAAGTTTGCAGGCACCTCACCATTGTCCTCTGCCTTTCGATGTCACCGCTGAGAGGTTTGATGTCATTCTTAGGCCCCATTTTTGTATGCACCTGCCCCCTCGCCCCCCCAGAATCTTCCAGGGTGTCTTCTGTAACCTCCCAGCGTGCGGGCCCTGCTGTGGCTGGATGTTGGATGGGCTGTTTCAGCCTGGAGACCTGTATTCACCAGTGCGGGAAGCCTTCCTCTTGCACTTCTCCGGTCATCATCTCCCTGCCAGGCTGTCTCCTTTCCACACCCCCTTGACCTGATGCCCTTCTCGGGGAGTGATCCTCGAACTTCCTTCTCCCTTCTGTTGTCTGCCCGTCCCTTTTGCATCTTTGGTTGTTTATTTGTTAGTTTGCATGTTATTGTTGTTCCCCTTTCTGGGAGATTTCCTTCGTCTTTTTCCTTTCTTTCTGCCCCCTGGCTTTTAGAAACTGTCTGTTCGCTGTCAGCCTCATTTCTATCCTGTGTAAGAGTTTGTGGAAGAATAGCTTCAGACCACTCAGTGGTGGTCCCTCAACCTTATTTTCTTCGTGTTACTGATTTTTCCCCCTACTATCACATTTTTAATTTCCAACAGCTCTTTATTATTTTCTGATTCTTTCTTTTCTTTAAAAAAAAGGCTTCTGCTCTTGTATCATAGATGTAATACCTTTTCTTTCTAAAGAGACTTAATATTAGTTTAAGTATTGTTTTTCCTGCTCTCTGCAGCCTTCCTCCTCCCTCCCTCCCTCCCCTTCGTTTCTTGTTTCCACGCAGGGCGGTTTACACAGGAGCGGGCAGGGTGCAGGGAGGCAGCAAGGGCTGGTGGAGCACTTGAGGAACGGCGGCAGCAGCAGGAGGAGAGAAGCCACTGCACTTGGCGGGGAGGGGCTCACCCAAACCGGCCAGAGCTGTGACCTCCTCTGCAGGAGGGGCTGCCGGACAAGAGCTGCAGTGACAGGGGTGGGACAGAGACACAGAGGCCATGCCAGCCTGCAGCCTGGCAGGGAGGGAGCAGGGTCACCAACGCTCAGAACTCCCCTCCTCTCTGCATCGTTTCTAAGCCTGATGACTCCTTTTCTCTCGGGTTCTGACATGGCTTGGCGCCATTGATCTTGTCTGTGTTTCAAGTTTTGCTATTTTGTTCATCTCAGATTTGTTTGCATTACTCTTGATTTAAAAAAAAATATGGCATTAAAATATTCTCCGTCTTGATGACTGAGTTTTTGGTCATTAAGTGTTGCCCCTGAGGTGAGCGCCTCACTCTCCTCACCCTGATCCCGGCCCTGAGGCAGGAGCCCACCGCACACTCACACATGCAGCCCTGCTCACTCCCGTTCTGCCCCGCCCTCTCTGACCTCTGACCTTCAGAACCAGGAGCCCTGGCAGGGGGATGGAGAAGAAGGCTGTGCCCCTTCAGGAGAGCTCCCCTGAGTAAGGGGGCACCTGGAGGCTCACCCTTCCCTGTGCCCAGCTTCATTGGGCCATCAGTCACAGAACTGAACTTGCTTTGTGCCACAGGGCCGTGTCCCAGTTTGTCAGCGAGGACCATGTGGAAGAGAGCGGCAGAGATGCGGACTTCTGGAAACAATTGTCTGTAGGCGTTTGGAAGGGCATTGGGATCTTTGAGGGCCATTACGGAGTCAATAACCCCAGAGCCGAAAACAACACAAGCGCTTGGGTTCCACTCTAGACTGGTTCAGAAACTCCACAGCTGGAGCCTGGGAACTTGTTTCTTTAAGTCTCCCTGGCTGGCTGGATTCCAGCCTGTGAACCAAAGGGTTACCGGTTCAGTTCCCAGTCAGGGCACATGCCTGGGTTGTGGGCCAGGTCCCCAGTAGGGGTCGTGTGAGAGGCAACCACACATTGATGTTTGTCTCCCTCTCTTTCTCCCCCTCTGCCCTTTTCTCTAAGAAATTAAAAAATAAAAATAAAATAAAAGTCCCCCCTATGGACTCTCATGGTGAACCGGGCATGGGAATTTCTGACAGGTAACACTTCAAACCAATTTCAAAACTGGTTTCCAGATTGATCACCAGAATGTGAGGCTTTCTCAGGCACCATGTGGCTCTGTACTTGACCACAAGTCCAATGGACCTCAAAGTCCATTGTCTCTGGGCTTCGTGACTCCCTCAGCAGTCCAGGAGGAGGAGCAGGGCATCCCAGCAAGAGGTCCCTCTGACTATGAGGGCCTGTGCCCAGCATTTCCCAGATCGGGCCTCCACCGCAGCTGGAAGGGAGTTCAGACGTCAGGGCGGGAACCAGCAGCCATCCTCAGCAGACTGAATGATAGTCAGAGTCCCGCTGGATGAAACTACTGGGGTAAATATAAATCCTGGCACTTACATTTAAAATAAGGTGGGAGGGATGTGGCTTAGCTGCAGTTCGGGAGGAAAACTTGGGGCTCCTTACCACCCGTGGGCTGAGGATGAGTCAGGAGTGAGGAGTGGCTACCAAGGATGGAGGTGGCAGAGCCAGCCGTGTTAATGGAAACCCGCAGAAACCCTGGGACCAGGGCTGTTGGGGCCCTGGGGATCCTGGCGGGTATTTCTCAGTCTAACCACAGCTGAGGGGTTCTCGCCTTCCTTTTAGATGGTTATGTAGAAACCAGAGTAATCCAGAATGGTTGCAGGGATTTGGGGTAGTTAGCTTAGCATAGATAAGGCTCTAGAGGTGGCTGTTTTCCCGTAGCTGCAGGGCTGCTGCTGGGGCAGAGGAGATAGCTGATTTTTCTCCACAGCACTTATCCTGTCCTGCACTGAATTCCCTGTTTATTTGCTTATATTGCCTGTCCTCCCGCTGGGACTGAAGCACCATGACACCTGAGACTTTTATCACTCTGTCGCCAGTGCCTGGCACGTGGCGGGAGTTCCTCCTCTGAAGGAACAAAAGAAGTAAGGGTTTGTTCATCCCCAGAGACCTGGACAGAGGGTTATTGATGACAAGTGCTTGTGTCTGGGGCAGATTGTTGGAATCAGTGACCTCCAGGGACCCCGACTCTACTGACTTTTGGGGTCCCACACACAGAAGAGAATGTCAGTGCTCACACACACGCACACCCGTGCCGGGGCTGGTCTGGTGCCTGAATCCTCCGAGCCGCCTGTGCCCACTCTCCCTTCCAGTGAGCCTGTGAGGCCTTGAATTGAGCAGTGGCCCCTGGGGGCGCTAATGAGCACCCCCATCCTTGTAGCCAGACCTCAACATCCGCCCCCCTCCCCCGCGATGTGCCCACCCTGACCTGCGCAGAGGGCAGCCTCGCCCCTGCAGGAGCCCAGCCAAGGGCCCCAGACACACCAGCTTCTCCCGCACCTCTCGCAAGCATTTCTGAGAGCTGGGGTCTCTTCGGCGGAAGGAAACCCAATTTAGACAACCGCTTGGCAGCAAAGGGTTAGGCAAGAGGGGAGCAGCGAGAAGGGGACATGTCGGCAAGTTTGATTTGGTCTGTTTCGGAAAGACTTCTTGGGTGTCAACAGGAAAACACCTCCACCGTTTAGCCGTATTACGGCCCGTCTGTGCCGGCGGTGCTTCGGGGCCGCACCCATGGGCCGAGGGCTTGGCGGGTGAGCTGCCCTTCCCTTTGGCCCCTCAACTTCCTTCCTCGCTCCTCAGCACATCCTCTGGCTGCGGCTTCCCTCTGGTTTGCGGAGCTCTCTCAAGTCAGCCCCGCTGCCCAGCCTCCATCCCAGGCCTTCTCCGGCCCACCCTGCCTCTGACCACCTCTCTTTCTCACCCGCTCCGGCCCAACCCCTTCTTCCCTGTGCCTCTCTGCCCCGCCCCGCTGCTAATCCCCTCTGTCCGTCCCCTCTGCTCAGCCCTCTCTGCCCAGCTCCTCTGCCTGGCCACCCCCACAACGCTTCTTCCAATTCGGACCCTCCTGTTGGCGGCCTTGAGGGATCCAGCTGGCAGTCCCAGGGTGAACCCTCGGCTCCAAGGCCCCTGGTCAGGGCCATTTCCTTGGGTTTTATTCTCACGCCCACTCTGAAACCACATCCTGGTGGGAATGAGACTCTCATCTGAGCTCCAGTTTTCCAGAGATTTTCCCACCGAGACCAATCCTAAGGCCCCAGAGCACTGGGATTTCTCTGGAGGGGGAGGGGCTGGGGGAGCTGTGGTGCTAAGTCAGAGACCTTGGGATGTGCCACAGTTTCTCCTCTGAGAGGCTGGAAGCAGGGGCCTTGGACAAAGGTTCTCTTCCATCTTGGGGATTTTCCAGTCTTGGTTCTGTGGTTTAGGTCTGGAGCCAGAGTTTGGGAGGAACCACGTTTAAGGACATTGGGATTTGGAGGTTCCCCTGCAGTATAACAGGTTCTCTCCATAAGAGAAAAGAGCCCCTCCCTCCTGCCACCCCAGTCTTCCCTGGGCCTGGCCTCCATGCATTGCTCTCCCTTTTGGCCCAAGCAAAAGCTCCCAGCTCGTCCACCACCGAGACAGGCCCGCAAAGGCTGAGGACCCTGCATCGGGGCAGGTACCACGTCCTCCAAGAGGGCTGAACAGCGAGATGGACAAGTGAGAGCAATACCTGCCTGGTTTCTACCACCTTCCAAAGTGGGCAATTCCCGAAAGGAGACCTCTAGAAGGCCCCCTCTCCAGGCTTAAGGGCCGAGGGGAGACAGGACAGGGGGACAGATTCATAGCACAGACACACAAGAGCAAGGGGTGCTCACTGGAGCTCCCCACCAGGTGAAGGGTGAGGAGGCCGGTATGGGAGGGCGTCTGGGAGTAGCGTGTGAGGTGGGTCGGGGGACAGGAAAGTTGAGCGCTGAATTTTGAAGAGAGAGAAGATGAGAGAGTTTGTGAGAAGAAGGGGTACCCGGGGAGGTGGAGTCCAGACGTCCAGGCTCCAGCCTGGTGGAAAGAGTCTGACCGTGTTGGCCCTGGAACTTGGCCCCGGCACCTACCAGTGACACGACCTTGGGCCGGACACCTATCCGCTCAGGGAATGCACCTGACAAGCCCCCGTTAGCTCCAGGTTTCCCAAATGGGGTGGTAAATAGCGATCTCACAGGGTGACTTTTAAGAACAAAATTTGAGGTGCTTGACGGGATCTCAGGCCCCATTTTCTCCCCTCCCCCGGCAGCACCTTTGCGGGGTGGGTCTCCCACCCAAGTCCCTCTGCGGGCCCTTTCCCTTCCCCTTGGGCAGGTCAGTTTCTCCTCCCTCCCTCCCTTCCTTCCAGTGTGGGTCACATAAAATGAACCATTTTAAAGTGAAGTGTATTTAATACACTCACAATGTTGTGTACCCCTCACCTCTGTCCTGTTCCAAAACATTTTCATCAGCCACAGCCAGTTGGGGCTCAGCTGGTTGGAGTATCATCCCATACACCGAAAGGTAGCAGGTCTGATTCCCGGTCAGGGCACATACCTAGGTTGTGAGTTCGAACCCCAGTCTCGGTGCATTTGAGAGGAAACCATTTGATGTTTCTCTTTCACATCAATGTTTCCCTTTCTAAAATCAATAGAGATATATCCTTGAGTGAGAGTTTAAAATATTTTGAAAGAAATGATCCCTGCTTCCGAAGAATCTCATCTCCCTTTATTAATTTTTTTTCATTACCCCAAAAGGAAATACTGAAATACTAAAGTGCTCCTTCAGCAGCTGCTCCCCCTTCTCCTCTCCCTTCCAGCCCCTGGCGATGGCCAATCTGTGTTGTTTCTGTGGATCTGCCAGTTTAGATGTTTCATATATAGATGAAATCTCAGGATATATGACCTTTCGTGTCTGGTTTCTTCCACCTAGCATAATGTTTCTGAGGCTCATCCCTTTTATGGCCGAATAAAATTCCCTCGTTCGGATACAGTACATCATAATTTGTTTATGTGTTCATTCGTTGATG
Organism: Tonatia bakeri; assembly: GCA_004024845.1. Classification (NCBI taxonomy): domain Eukaryota; kingdom Metazoa; phylum Chordata; class Mammalia; order Chiroptera; family Phyllostomidae; genus Tonatia; species Tonatia bakeri. Next base: position 25,605 of record PVIA01003210.1, on the reverse strand, counting down.
GATGTCTGGGCTGTTCCCACCTTTTGGCTGTTGTGAGTACAGCAGCCATGACATTGCACATGTGTATTTGTTTGGGCTCCTGTTTTCAACTGTTTGGGGTACACACCTAGGAGTGGAAACACTGGGTCGCACGTTAATTCTATGTTTAACTTTCGGAGGAACTGCCAAACTGTTTTCCACAGTGGCTGCACCATTTCTTGCCATTCCCAGCAGCAGCGTATGAGGGTTCCGATTTCCCTCCATCCTTGCCAGCACCTGGTGTTTTCTGTTTTGTTTTGTTTTTTTTTTTCTGGTTAAATTGCAGTGTCCTAGTGGGCGTGAGGTGGTGTTTCATCATGGTTTTGCTTTGTGTTTCTCCAACGACGTATGGTGCTGAACATCTTTCTCCGTGCCTCTTGGCCATTTGTACATCTTCCCGGGAGAAATGGCTAAGTCCTTTCCCTATTTTTAAATTAGGTTGTTTGTCTTTTTGTCTTGGGCAAATTTCTTAATCCCTCTTGAACCCATCTGTCTATTGCCAAACGGGGCTGCTGTGCATTTCCAAAGCATTTGGAAATGCTTTGTGCAGGTCTTCATGTGTTCACTGCCCCTTCGAGTCCGGCAGAGAACCAGCAAGGCGGCAGTCCCTGGGAGCTGGTGAGGGGGGCAGAAGCCTGGGCCTCGCCCAGAGCTGCCGGAGCGGAACCCGGTTCCCAGGTGATGTGTACACACATGGAAGTGTGAGAAGCACCGCTTCTGAACCAAAGGCTCTGAAGGAGGGGAAATAGTCCAGGAGATGGACAGGCATCCGTGAATTCGCCACACAGTATTGGCGAGAGCATAAAAATCGGAAGCTATTTAAATGCCCAACAATAGGGAAATAGTTAAGAAAGTCGTGCGTTTTCTTCTGAGTAGGGAGCCACTAAAGCATCGCAACTGATGGTCAAAAGACCATGTTCAACTCAAAAACTGCTTTAGGTGCTGTGAACGGTGGCAGAAGCACCCGCTCACAGCTGGGCGGTTGGCAGGGCGATAACCACGGGAATGCTCCACGTGCGAAAAAGATGAGAAGTGATGTCAGACGGGGCCAGGTGAGGGGTGGGGAAGTCTGCTTTTGTTCTGTTTCTCCTCGCTGTCCTAATACTCCGTGGCTGTATGGTACGTATTTATGTTATGAACATCTCTGGTTGGCTGATGCCACCCTGAAGCCCACATGCTGAACCAGTGCCAGGACAGGATGACTCTTCCATTTTCATGAAGTGTTGGGGGAAAGAAGAAATGCTTTGTGCAGAAAGCCAGTGCACACCCTCATTCCACGCCTGGTCCGACCCTCGACTCCCAGGGCCGTCTGAGGTCAGCCCCATCCCCCTGTACCCCTCCGTAGGCCAGCCCTCCGCCCTGATGTCAGTGCCCCTGTATCTGCCCTGGGCCCTTCCCTTCCTGGGTGAGACCCACTTTCTGCGCTTCTGTGATGATAAGTGTTCTCTGTGGATCTGTGGGTTTGTTTCAGTCTGATGCTCGAACCTTTCCGGGGGCAGTTGGAGGTGGTTGTGTGGATACATGAGCAAAGGGAAAGTAATAACAGGTAACGTTAAAGGAACCTTTCCCGAATGCTGGCCTCTTTCTGCGGCCTTGCATTTAATCTACCCAACTACCCCGGGAGGCAGGTCTTGCTAATACTGTCCCGGAACAGAGAGGCGAAGTGCTTCCCCAAGGTTGCACAGCAAGGGAGTGGCAGAGCCAGGGCAAGAACCTAGGTCTTTCTGTCTTCCGAGTCTGAGCATTTAATTATTGTCTCCTCAGGAACAAAAATGAGTGAGGGTGCTTCTAGGCCAGTGCTTTGCCAACTTTATTGTGCAAAGGATTCTCTTGGGGAACTAGATCAAATGCAGTTTTGATCCAGCAAGTGTGGGGTTAGGCCCAGGATTCTGCATTTCCCAGGTAGCACAGAAGCTGCTGGTGCCTGGGGCATACTTTGAGTAGCAGGGATCCAGAACACACACCTATTGGTCGTGTAAGGCCTCGTGGACTGGTGGAGGCAGGGCCTGGGGTGCCTCCACCCCAGTCATCCTGCCAGTACCTGCTGGGTTGGACCCAGCTGCCTGGAGCCCCAGCCCGATGCGCCTGGCCAGCCAGGCCTCTCCGGCAGGCCCCGCGGGGTGCCCCTGGTTGCCTGCCCTGGCATTTCCACCCGCCAGTTGGCTGGCAGGTGACGGCCAATGGTGACAGCTCAGCCGGAATTCCTGTCCAGATCCATTGTGAGCTCAGCCAAGGTAAATGCCGCCCCGCTGTCACAAGTGCGGTGCTGGCAGGTTCTGGGCATGAACATCGAGACAGAAGAGACACTGTGACAGCAGACGTTTAGGACGGAGCCGCGCACGGCTTTGAGGAGGCAGCCTCCACCGTCGACCTCTTCCTAGAAAGGCCCGGCAAAGTGGGCTTCATAGCTCCCACTTATCGAACGCCCGCTGTGGACCAGGCACTGGGCTGAGAGCTTTCTGTCCATCTGTTTTGTGTAATCCTTTCGCAAACTCTGCGAGGGAGGGGGCTGAAGGAACAGACCCTCAGAGCGGGGAGCAATGCTGGGCACCGACTGCTAGCGAGTGCGGCCGGTGTGTGGGCGTGGGCCTGTCCGCCGTCCCAGCGCCTGCCCTTGGCCCTGGAGTGGCGGTTTTCCGAAGGCACTCCACAGAATGTGAGGTTCCCACGGCTGCTTCCTGGGCTCCTGTGCACGGAGGGTGTGCAGACGGACGTGGAGCTCGGCCGGGCTCCAGGCCCTTCTTTTTCCTTCTCCCGGAGTGGCTTGCTTGGATGTAATTTATGTATAGAGCTTCCATGGATGATTAATTGGAAGAAAGGATTTTATGGTCAAAATGTTTGAAATCCACATCATGGTGCTTCTCCAAACGAGTGGGGTTATTGACTGGGTCTTCTTGCGTGCATTTCACGGAAACGTGGTTCCCTTCGGTGGCCTTCCGGAGCACTGTGACTGGTGCTCTGCTCCCTGGCCCCCTGCAGTGTCGGGCCGCCCCATCTAGCTCCTCACCTCCAGTCCACGGTGCCTGGACGGCCGCCCTCTGGGATAGCGGGACTGCCCCACGGACAGCAGGTCAGGTCAAACCCAGTGACAGACTGTGATCTGGGTGAATTCCTCAGGTGAGTTAACTGCCAAGCAAGGCCTCTAAACCCTTTTTAAGAGACATCTGTATGGATTACAGTGAAGATGCCCACAGTTTGATGGCCAGAGGAGGCCGCTTAGGACCTTGTATTAATTAGATACAAATTCAGCTGCTGTTACAAGTGCCCAACTGACGAGGCGCTTGGACCTGAGGGAAATTTATTCTCTCATATGTAACAGAAGTAAGTAGGGATGGATGTCAGGTCTCCATGATGTTGGGGACCCAGGCTTCCTCCACAGTAAGTGCCTTTCTGTGTCATGGTCCAAGATGGCTGTCTCAGCTCCCACCATCACATCTGCATCCCAGCCAATGGTTACAAAGCAAGGTGAGGGCCCCCACGCCTACTGAGGGCAGTCATTTCGCTCCTCTTCCATGGGCCAGACATGGTCACGTAGCCACACCCAGCTGTAAGGAGGGCTGGGGAGCAGTCTAACTGGGTGGCCACGGGCTTCGCTAACATTGGGAGGTTCTGCTACTCAAGGCAGCAGGACAGAATGGTTGTTAGGAGCCACATATCAGTCTCTGCCACCAGTGGGCTTCCACCCTCAGAACTGCTGGTGCCGGTGGCAGCGTGACCAAGGACCTGCAGGGGTAGTCAGGAAGCTCTGCCAAGTTTGGAGAATTCCAAACCACATGATTCTTTTCCCGGTGGCCGGCCAAGAAGCCAGCAGTGGTTGACTTTGTAGAAGAAAACGCACACAGCGGCCAGTGCCGCCGGGGAGAAGTTCTCTTGGAACTGCGGTTTCTCACTTTCGTCGTCCCGTTCGGATTCTCGCTGTCTGTGCTGGTGACGGGCTGTCTGGGGTGTCCCTGGAAGTCCTTCCTCTGATCTTGCCATGAGCAAGACTGTTCCAGTTCGGGCCCTTTTGGTTCCAAGGAACTCTCGAGCTGTCTCGGGGGAAGGTCTATAGTGAGGGCGCAGAGATGAAGGACCATCTGACCTCAGGGACCTGAAAAGCTGTTGGAAACCAGTGTGGCTCCTTCTGCCTCCATTCTTGTCTTGTTTTCCCTCGGGCAGCACGTATTTATGGAAGCCAGATGCACGGAAGGTCTTCCTTCCCTTTTCTATGGACTGCACCGGCAGTCACACTGAGGACCGTGCCCTGTTGACATCGGAATCCCCCGTGCTTGCTGGCCTGCCGGCCTGCCAGCCACTTGCTCTAACATCTTTCCTCCACGCGTGAGCCGGGTGGGGCCAGGTTTCTCTTCCGTGCCCTGAAAGCACCTCCCTTGTTGGCTTCACTTCCTCGGAGAAGAGCTTGACAGTCAGGAAACACCTTCCTGTGTGTGGGATGTCCCCGCCGTGGGAATGCTTTCTGTGGACTGGGATCCCCAGTGGAGGCCCAGGGGTCCTTCCTACATGGTTTGTGTCACCTGGCAGCAGCAGTAGCGGCGGGTGCCGCCCTCATCTGGGCCACACTGCAGGTTCTCAGCACAGCCTGTGGGACCAGCAGCCGCGGGGTCCTTGCGGAGGGAGCTCATTCAGCAAGCAGACCCCTGACCCCTGATGCCTGCCGTGTGCCAGGTGCCAAACCCTGTGCTAGGTGGTGCTGGGGGTGAGGAGATGAATGCAGTACAGCCCCTGAGCTCTGTGCTCCCTGAAGCAGGGGTCCCCAACATCCAGGCTGTGGACTGGCACCCCTCTGGGCCTTTTAGGAGCCAGGCCTCCAGCAGGAGGGGAGCTTGCATGTAACGTGCTCCAATCATCCCGAAACCATCCCCCCAGCCCCTGTCCCTGGAAAAATCGTCTTCCACAAAACCAATCCCCGGTGCCAAAAAGGTTGGGGACCGCTGCCCTAAAGGACCATGCTGGTTTTTGATATGAGAGTTTTAACCAGGGACAGGCAGGTGGCCCAGGTCACCTTCCAGTGAGGCAGTGACTTGAAGACCTGAGAAACGGTGGACAGAGGAGAAGGCATTGTCTTTGAGCGAGACCGACATGGATGTGGATAGATAAGCGGGCCTCAGTTTCCCCACTTATAAAACGGGACCAAGTTTAGTGCTCACCTCCCAGGGCCGTCATGTGAACGCCCAGCGCAGCCGCCACAGCTCTGCCAATGCCACCTGCCCTCCTCTCTCCTCCAGCTCTCCCGAGCACCTCCCCGCCCCACGGTGTCCTTGGCTCTGTCCAGGAATGACCACCGCTCCAAGGTGTCCCCTTTTCTCGAGGCTGCAGTTTGGCCTCAGCCATCACCAGGGAGCATCCCTAGGTCAGGGCTCTAAACAGATGCAACTTCCGGCCTCACTGTCCGGGGGATCATCAAAGTCACCTGGTGCCAGGACAGGGGGTCTGCTGGGGCCTGTTTGGGACTTACGGCAGAGCGTGCATGGTGCTGCCCCCTGAGGCGGTTCTTCCCCTGGTAGGCTGGCTATCTGCACTTGGCACTCTTCTTCTTCTTCTTTTTTTTTAAAGATTTTATTTATTTGTTTTTTTAGAGAGAGGGGAAGGGAAGGAGAAAGAGGGAGAGAAACAGCAATGTGTGAGAGATACTTCGATCAGCTGTCTCTCACACACCCCCAAGTGGGGACCTGACGCACAACCCAGGCATGTGCCCTAACCGGGAATGGAACCAGTGACCTTTTGGTTCACAGGCGGGCAGTCAATCCACTGAGCCACGCCATCCGGGGCTGCACTTGGCACTTCTGAGGCCTGAAGCAGAGCCTCGGCCTCGCCCACCTGGCCTGAGCATGCTCCGTGTGTGTTGGGGCCCTCACTCTCCCAGGGATCTGCTACCTCATTGGAGAGAGTCTCCACCTGGGAGCTAGAGGCAGAGCTCCTTTAGTTTCTGACTCTCCTCGGGTCAGACAGGCAAAGACCTTTCGTCACTGAAGAGGTGCCACTGGAAGGCTCCTTGGGAACTCTCAGAGTGAGGTGATTCTTCTGTCTGTCCAAGGGTCCCCCAGCAGCAGCCAGCCCGGCTCCTCGGTGGAGCAGCACCTGCTGGGGCAGTGGACGGCTTTCTTTCACGGGACACAGAGGAGTCAAGCGCTGGACTGGTGAGACGCGTCCGCAGTCTCGCCACCCTTCGCCTCTTCGGTGAGGCGGCAAGAGACATGTCAGCATGTTTGGGCTTCACACCTCAGAGCGTGGGTTCCGTCCAGGGCCCTCATTTCCAGTGCGTGGAGGTTCAGTGAACGCTATCGCCAGGCGAGTCCCAGGACGCAGACGATGGGAACGGGCCCCTTCTCCCAGCCTGCGGACAGCTGTTGTCAACACAGGCCTGCGCAGGTCCCTAGTGGGAGCTGCGTTCCGCTGACTCCTGCAGTACAGCAACACCTGTTTCCATTAGCTGCCGCCCTGCTTTGTTAGTTTAAAAAAATATATTTATTTACTTTTAGAAAAAGGGGAAGGGAAGGAGAAAGAGAAACATCAATGTGTGGTTGCCTCTTACATGCCCCACACTGAGGACCTGGCCCAGAACCCAGGCACGTGTGTGCCCTGACTGGGAATCGAACCGGAGACCCTTTGGTTCACAGGCCAGTGCTCAGTCCATTGAGCCACACCAGCTGGGGCTGCCTAGGTTTATTTCCAAAGTTTCAACCCAATGCTAGGCACCAATTTCTCCTTCTCTTGTAAAAGGGCAAGAAGGGTCTGGGTTCCTTTCTCCTTCATCTCGGCGAACACTTCTCCAGCTCCGAGGATGCAAGGGCCTCGAGCCATGGGTGCAGAGGTGACCTTGCCTGTCCCCACTTGTCAGGGGATCAGAGTTTGGGCAGGGGGAATGGGGGGCAGCTGACAGCCTCAATAGCATCTAACCTTTGTTTTCCTTTCTTCGGGCAAAATTGTAGGCTGACCTGTGCCCTTTAATAAATTCCTTTTTTTCTAGCCTCAAAAGTTAATAAACCACTTTTAAAGATTTTATTTATTTTTATTTTTAGAGAGAAGGGAAACGAAGGGAAAAGAGAGAGAGACATCAATGTGCGAGAGAAACATCAGTGTGTGCTTGCCTCTTGCACACCCCCAACTGGGGACCTGGCCCTCAACCCAGGCATGTGCCGCCTGACCGGGAATCCAGAAGGGCAGCCTTTCGGTCAGCAGGCCAGCACTCAATCCACTGAGCCACACCAGCCAGGGCAATAAACTGCTTTTACACTTGAACCACGGGGGAAGAAGAGGCAAGCTGTAGCAGTAGCTCCGGAAGGTGGTCACAACTGAGTTGGGGTCAGAGTTAGGGTCCTGCAGACCATCAGATATACAGTGTCATTTGGGGGCCCCCATTTTTTGCTTTGGGGTGTGATAAAAACCACCCAGCATGTGAATCTGAGGAAGCAGGCTGGGGACACCATCATACGGATCTGTTTGCGTGAGTTGGTGTGCCTGGAGCTCTCTTTCTTGGCAGGTGATTTTTCCAGGGGGGCATGTTCTGGGTTGTTTGTTTGTTTGTTTGTTTGTTTGTTTATCAAGGTGAGGATCCCCAGCAGAGATGGGTGGGGGTGGAAGGGCTGGAGACCCAGGAGGGAAAGACATGGCATCTGACCCCCGTGGGAGTCGGATGGGAGGCAGAAATGGAAGGCGCTGCTTCCCGGAGGAAGGCTGAGAGCTCTGGCCACCGGGGTGGCACTTCGGTGCCCGCAGGAAGAGCTGGGAAGCAGAGCTGCCTCCCGTCAGCACCTTTTAGGACCCTGGGCAGGTGACTGTGGCAACATCCTTGACGTGGGCACTCTCCTCACCCCAGGGGCAGTGGCATCAGGCTGGCCCCTTCAGGTGATTTCAGGAGTAAAACCAGAAATCAAGCAAAGGGGTGCTGGTGTGACTCGCACAAATGGGACACACACCTCTCGAGGGCTCCCATGGAAGGTGGGGGCTGTTTTCAAGGGGTGGAGGACCTCACTGGGCACGTAGGGGCAGAAGGCAATAAGAAGGTGAGGTTTGAGCTGGACGTCGAAGGAGTGGGTAGCAGCCATGGGAAGAAGGCAAGGAAGGCCATTCTGGGCAGGAGGCTGAGCGTGTGCAAGGGCATGTGTGAGACCACCAGAGGCGTCTGGTCTGGTGCGTGGGGGCACAAGGACGCGCAGGGGAAGGAGAGCAGGAGAGAGGGTGGGGCTGGCTCACGGTGGGACTTTGGGTGCCAGGCTGAGGTTCGGGTTCCGTCACAAGGGCGATGGGCGCCCCCGATGGCTTGTGAGCCAAGCAATACTGCCTCAGACGTGTTTTAGTTTTAGTTGATAGATGTAAAACCAGGTGGTGGCAGTTGACATCTACCCCCTGTCCACGAGTTTCTTCTGCTCATCTTCCCCAGCTCTGCCCCGACCCCAGATCCCCAGAGTGTGTCACTCACCGGAAGAGCAGAGTCTTCCTCCCAGCAGATGGGGAGAGCAGGCGTCCTGCCCCTGCTGGTGCTCATGCTGGGCCAGGGCCAGGCCTGGCGGGGCGCCGGGCGGCTGGCAGAGAGAGCGCTGTCTGCTCTGCTGTGTCTGAAGCCGCTGCCTCCAGACAGCCCGATTGATGGCCCACGGCAGCCAGGGCTTCTCACGGGTCAGCAGCCCCGTCTCCGAGGCTGCAGCCAAGGAAGCTGCCCGCTTGGCCGCCGTTTCTACGGTGGCTGCCTCCCCCCCCACCCCCCACCCCCCCACACACGGGCTGACATGCTGTGACAATCCTTCCTGTCCTGGCTCTTCCACCCTATCTGCCAACCATCGCCCGGCCTCTTTTCCATCCTGGTGCTAGATACTCCCGTGCTGCAAAGGCTTCACGGAATCAATGCCCGCCTGCTGTGTTCTGGCTTGTTCTTTATTTTGTTCCCACTGGGCACACAGCAGAGGTTAGAAACACATTTTAAGAAATCTTTGCTGCTTCCTTCCCCTTCCTAAACCCTCTAGTGACCGTCGTTTGGGCTCTGTGCCGTCTCCCTGCCTGAGGGTCTGTGCCTGTGTTTTCTGTTTGCATGAGCCCCACGGCCTCCATCAGACCAGCAACTCCCCAAGGTCAAGGGTCTACTTCCCTCTTTAGACTGGCAGCTTCTAAGATCCAGTTTTCCCTTTCTGCCTTAAAAAGGGCACTCCCCGGAGCAGGGGTCTCCCCCTCACTGTGGGAGCTCCCTGAAGACAAGGGCTCTGCTTGGGGCTGCCCTATTTTTCTTTGGTGCCTCAAGCCAAGCTCCACCTCGGTGTGCTTTGTGGGAACTCAAGGGCTGCAAGGAAGGCCTTTTGGCCTCTCCAGGAATGGACGGGCTGAGCATGGATATGGCAGGTCTGGATTTGGCTGGGGCCAGAGCTGTATGGGTGTGGCTAGGGGCCGGGTGCTGAGCCGTTTGAGGCCAAGGGGAGCCCAGGGGCTACCAGGACTAAATCACCCATCTGGGCCACAGGTCCAGCTACCCGGGAGGGCCATGAGTTCTTGTATCCAGAGGTCTGGGAGGGGGAGATGCAGGGGGGTTCCTGGCATGCCTGACGACACCTCACACCTCCTGTGGGCTTTGTCTTGGGTGGCGGCAGGAGGACAACCACAGTTACTATGTGTCCCGTCTGTACGGCCCCAGCGAACCCCGCAGCCGGGAGCTGTGGGTAGACGTGGCTGAGGCCAACCGGAGCCAAGTGAAGGTCCACAGAATCCTCTCCAACACCCACCGGCAGGCTTCGGTGAGTGCCCCCATCCCAGCAGTGCTGCCCTGGGCTGGGGGGCTGGGAGCCAACCCCCACACCCCAACCTGGTCACTGGGCGTGGCTGATGGCCTGTGGTGTGTGATCTGGGAGGTGCCTCCCAGGGGACCCTGGATGGCTTGGCCAGAGTTGGGGTGTCCCCCTGCGAGTCTGCGCTGCACATGCCTGCCCCCACCCTGTCCAGACAAGCATGGAGCAGTGTAGATGCCCAGCCCCCTGGCCTGAAACTTGGCCCGTGCTGACTCTCTCCCACCCCCTGCAGAGAGTGGTCTTGTCCTTCGATTTCCCTTTCTACGGGCATCCTCTGCGGCAGGTCACCATAGCAACCGGAGGTAAGGCCCAGCCCGTACGGATGGGGGAGGATTTGGAGCTCTCAGCCAGAAGTTGGGGGACCTACCAGGCAGGACAGGATTTCCAGAGCAGGGTTGGGTGGATGGACCGGGGAGGCACCCACGTGACACTGTTCTGGGAGCCCACTATTGGGAGGGAGGTCACTGAGGGTGTCCAATACCGCCCTCACATGGCTGACTTGCTCCTGTGTGTGTGTGTGTGTGTGTGTGTGTGTGTGTGTGTGTGTGTGTCCCTGGGCCTGCTCAGGCCACTGTGGGCAGTCCTGTAGTCCCCCGTGTTTCTGCGTCTGTGACTGAGAGGGGAAGGGAGGCCATGTTGAAAGCTTGGTTCCTGGGACCAGGCTCCCTGTTGACACAGGGGCCCACCTTTGATTCCTGTGTACGCTCTGAGGGACAGGGAGAGGTGGGAGTCTGTGCCCACCTGGAGGGGCAGGGAGAACCGTCTCCGAGCCAGGACCCCTTTGCTCCACACATGCCTGAGCCTGCCAGTTGGGTGCAGAGGACAGAGGTTCAAGGCTTGCCTCCAGCCCTGTCTGCACGGCTCCTTCCTGTCCTTGTGGGGGGACCGTAAGGGAACAGCCCCTCTGGGCCTTCTGTGGTGACTCCTCTGCACCTCTGCCCACCCCAGGCTTCATCTTTACGGGTGACGTGACCCATCGGATGCTCACAGCGACTCAGTACGTGGCCCCTCTGATGGCCAACTTCAATCCCGGCTACTCCGAAAATTCCACAGTTGCTTACTTTGACAACGGTGAGACCAGATCTCGGAGTCTAAGTCACCTAGTGCTGGGGTTCCCCAGGCCCAGCCCCTGGGGAGGAATGCAGGGTCCAGAGAGGGCAAGGGGCCTGCCAGAGTCACACAATAAGGCAGCCGCCCCACCTTTCGGCATTCTTTCCTCCTCGGCAAGATGGTGATGAGATGCCTGCTACCTGGCGGGATGTGATGAGATGACAAAATAAAGGGCTTGGCTCTTAGTAGAGGTGAAATAAACACTAGGGACCTTTATTGTTTCTTATTCAAACCGGGTTGTCCCTGAACACTCAACCTCCCATCCCAGGAGAAGAGGCATTTCTCCCGTTTCCCCTCCTTTTTATCTCATGTCGGGTTAGGCAGGAAGGAAGGAGCTATGTTGGTGTAAGAGGGGCTCGAACATGGTGTGTGGGGGCTGAAGTGGGGTATTCTGTTCCTCTCCAGCTTGGAGGCCAGGCTGGTTTGCGGCTGACCCAGCTCCTGCCTTCAGTCAAATTTGCAAACTGCCTCCATTGTCCCTAAGAGGCCCCGACCTGGGGCCAGTCCGCTTTGGCCACTGTTTCTGCAATACCTGCTCCCTGAACTCCCTCCCCGTCCAGCCGGGTCTCTGCTGTTCTCCACAGGGACCGTCTTTGTCGTCCAGTGGGACCGTGTCTACCTCCAAGGCCGGGAGGACAGGGGAAGCTTCACCTTCCAGGCAGCCCTGCACCGCGATGGCCGCATTGTATTTGGCTACAAAGAGGTGAGTGAGCCCACCTTCAGAGGTGGCTGGGGCTTGTGGCCCCTTGTTTTCCCATCCAGCAAATATTTGCAGAGAACCTGAAATGTGCCTGGCATAGGGCTTGGTGCTGGGGACACAGCAGTTAGTTACTAAGGTGGCTGTGGCCCCTGCCTTTACAGAGTTTAAGTCTTGTTGAGTCAACAGACAATAATTGCAGAGACAAGTGCACAGTCGCCACTGTAAAAAGTGCTCTTGTGTCACCAGAGCCTGTCACGAGGCTCCCTACCTCAGTAGGGGGTCAGGAGAGGCTTCCCTAAGGAGAAGAGTTAACACTTGCAGGAGGCACAGGAATTAAGGAAGCAAAGAGGAGAATGGAGTGTGTTTCAGGAGCGAGAAAAGCATGTGCAAAGGTCCTGTGGCAAGGTAGACCGTGGCTCGTACAAAGCATGGAAAGAAGGCAGCATGGCTGGAGGGGAGAGAGTGAGGGGCAAAATGGGGCTGTGGGGGCACCAGATTTGCTTTTGACGAAGGTCAGTCTGGCTTCAGAGTGGAGAACAGATTGTTGGTGGCTCAGACGGAATGCTGGGAGATGAGTTAGGAGAGAGGTGTTGCCGGCCTGGAGTCTAGTGGGGGGGCGATGAAGAGAACTGGAGAGAACTGTACAGATTTGAGAGCCAGTTAGCTGGTTAATGAACAGGATTTAGACATGTATTAGATGGAGGAGGCGGAAATGAAGAAAAGGGAGGGGCTGGGTGACTCTCACGCCTCTGGCATGCACGGAGGTGCCATTCACAAAGACAGAGCATAGAACATGGAAATGTGCTTGAAGGTGGTGTGGGCGAGACTTGAAATTTGAATGGGGTCCCTTGGCTGTGGGAGGTCTTCACATCCTCCGAGAGGTGGTGCCGAGCAGGCAGATGGGCCTGGAGCGCAGAGGGGGAGTCTAGGCTGATCCCAGAGTGTTTGGGGGTCAGACGGAGCCTCTCCTCCTTGCTGCAGATCCCTATGTCCGTCCTGGAAATCAGCTCCTCCCAGCACCCCGTCAAAACAGGCCTGTCGGATGCCTTCATGACTGTCAACACATCCCCGGACGTGCCAGGTGAGTCCGCAGGGATTCAGCAGAGACCTGGACTGGGTTGGACTCAGCTCAGGCTGACTCGGGCTCGAGGGGGCGGGGGGCGGTGGTGGTGGGGAGTGGATGGACCGTGGGGCGTTGAGTGGCAACTAAGGGGAGAAAGAAGGCATATGGAGGTCCGCCTTTGCTTCCTTAAAGCAGGGAACCATTTTATCCCGTGAGATCTTCAGCGGGAGGCACTGCCCTGGCTGTTGATGGGCAGGCGAGCCGGGGCCCTTCCCCTCGGCCACCCCCAACTTAGAAAATCTCCAGACACCGCATGAGAGTATATGAGTTCTCACAGAGCACAGTCATAACTGCCTCCCCACGCCAGGTGACAGAAGAGCATCATGCGGGGCTCCAGGAGACAGAAAAAGTGGGTTACTCTCCCATCCCTGCCCCGCCCCCACCCCAGTTCCCCTTTCTGAGGCAACCAGGTTATTTCTACAGCTACAAGCCTTCAGATAAGTTTATGTACATAGTATATTTCCTGCTTATAATGCATATTCTTTGCCCAAATTTTTGAGGGAAAAATAAGGATGCACATTACACACGGGCAGTACTAATTTCATATCTGCAGGTTTTTAAAATCTATTTATGTTTATGTGTTAAAAGTGTAACTCTAGAAAGCAATAATGATATCTGTATGTCCAAAAATAAGTGCTAAAATTCCTTTACAATACAAAAACAACAACAAAAAACAAGTATCTAAATAGAAATAAATAATTGAATTAAAAAATTAAAATGAAAGATTTTTTCCTGAAAGCCTGGGCCAAAAATGCATCACACACAGCAAAGCACGGCGCACTGCACACCGATGATGGTGCCTGTGATGCCACCGTTCCCCTGAGCCAAGCTCGTCCTGCCGCTGCTCCAGAGCGACACGTCCCTCCTTCTTTCTCACGGCCGCGTGACAGCCCATTGCACGGACGCCCCTGATCTTACCAGTGTCCGGGGGTAGGCTTTTCAGCTGTTTCCAAGATTTTGCTACAACACAGGATGCCGCAGTGAATGTCCTCACAGGCAGGTCCTTCCGTGCCCCGCGTGTGAGCCTTTCCGTAGGGTGGATCCCCACCACCTCACCTGCCCCTCCCCAGGCCCCCTCCCTGAGCTCCCGGCGCTCTAGCAAGGGGCTCAGCAAGGACCCGCCAGACCGTCCCCGTGCTGCTCTCAGCATCCCTCTACCTGCCTGACGCAGGTACTGGCTGGACGTCTCAGTGTCCGCCTGGTCGTGTTAGTGAGCTACTGCTGCGTAACAAATCACCCTGAAACCTGGTGGCTGAAAATGACAAACGCGTCACTTCAGAGTTCCCGTGGGTCGGGAAGCCAAGCACTTGGGTCCCCAGGTTCAGGGCCCTTCCTGGGCTGCTCTCCGGGGGTTTGCGGGGCTTGCAGTCGAGGCAACAGTTGTTGGGGTAGACACCACTTCCCAGAGCTTTCACAATGCTGTTGGCAGAATGCAGCACCCCACTCAGGTCCTGCCTCGGGGACCTCCCCGCAGGACAGCTGCCAGCCTGGCATCTGGCTTCCACCCAAACAGGCAAGGAAGACAGCCGTGGAGGGCGAGTAGGGTGGAAGCCAGTCTCTCTTTTTGTCACCTCATCTTAGAAGTGCCATCCTGTCACTCTTCGCCACATCCCACTGGTTGGAAACGAGACACCAAACTCCAGCCCTCTCTCAGGACAGGGCTGCACAGGATGTGGACACCAAGAGGCAGGGTCCCGGGAGGCCGATTCAGACGCTGCTTCCCGTGCTGGTTATACTCCCATGCCCGGGCACTGAGCTTCCCGGGGCGATCTCACTGGATCGTCCTCCCAACGATGCGAGTGGGGGTCCAGCAGTCCCCCGTATCTGTGGTTTCACTTTTCGTGGTTTCAGTTACCCACAGTCAACCGAAGTCCAAAAATATGGAATGGAAAATTCCAGAAATTTACAACTCGTAAGTTTTAAATTGCATGCCGTTCTGAGTAGCTCGATGAAATCTCTCGCCGTCCCGGTCCGTTCTGCCCGGGAACGCGAGGCATCCCTCCGTCCAGCGTGTCCGCACTGTGCACACCTCCTGCCGGTCAGTCTGTGGTCGTCTCGTCGGACGGTGAGCGGCAGCCTGGCACCTGGTCATCCTGCGTCCTCACCGCCCCTGTCCCGTCACGTGGGCGTTGTGTCATCGCCCACCATCCCGAGAAGAAGAAGGGCGAGTGCAGGACAGTAAGACATTCAGAGAGAGCACAGCCACGAAACTTTTATCACAGCATATTATTATAATTCTTCTATTTCATTATTAGTTATTGCTGTTCATCTCTTTCTGTACCTGACTTATAAATGAAACTTCACCACAGGCATGTGTGTATAGGAAAACACAAATCTGTAGTTTCGTACTATCTTTGGTTTCGGGCACCCCCTGGGGTTCTTGGAACGTACACCCTGCAGGTAGGGGGGGACTACTCGACTTTGCCCCTCTCTAAATGAGAACAGGTTCAGAGAGGTGGAGTGATTTGCTTGTGGTCACACAGCTAGGAAAGGGAGAACTAAAAACCGGATCTTCTGGGGGGTTTTAAACCTCAGGGTCCACCATCGAGACTAAGTCTGACCCATTTCCACTCCACCCAGAGAGGTGAATCCTTTCCTCTTTGGTTCCCCAAACGCCCACCGCCTCGTGTGCGCAGGACCTGGGCTGATCCGCCTCCCGCCTCCCTGAGCATCACTGAACCGCTGGGGCAGGGTCTGGTCTGTTTCAGCTGCGTCTCCCTCACACTGCGCATGGCAGAGTCTCAGGAAGCGTCTGTTGGATCCAGCTGTTGAACGAGGGTGAATTAGAGGAAGTCAGGTCCCCTGGGAGTGTCTGCATCTGAGGCTCCTCTGTGATTCTGGAATGAAAGGCTGTTTTAGAGCCTGCCCGGGAGAAGAGGGAGGCGGGGTAGAGGGGCAGGGAGGAAGCACAGTGCACCTGAAAAAACAGGCGGGCAGCTCGGCCTGCTCTGAGAGGCTGGGAGGAGAGGCGAGGGCTCCGCGTGGGAACTGCAGGCTTCAGTGCCTGCAGGTGCTGTTTGCTGGGGCATCGTGTCCACCGACCAGGTCAAAGCCTGCACCTGACCCCCAGTCACGGCCCAAGGGCTCCCAGACTCCAGTCTCCTGCCCCTCTGTCCCCCGTTCCTTGTCATCACTGCCAGACAGGTCCGATCGCGTCATTCTCTGGCTCTCCGTTGCCTGCAGCATCGAGTTGGAATCCTCAGAGTGCATTCGAGGCCCCGTGCAGCTGTGCACGGCCCGCTTCATGGGCTCTCTCCAGACCCTCCCGTCACCCATCACTCTGTCCAGGGCACTGGCATGTGTGCCCTCTGTCCCCCAAACATGCCAAGGGCAACCTGGACTTCTGTGACACAGTTTCTTGTATAAATGACCCCCCTTTTACCAATCAGCAAAATTCAGATGTGGCCTCCTCCATGCAGTGGAATTAGGGGTTTTCTCTTCCACTCCTCTAGCCTTTGCTGATACCTTTAATATTAAACCCATCACGCTGCCCTGCTCACCTGCCTTCTGTCCAGTTAGCTGTGAGCTCCCCAGAGGCTCACTGCAGCCCCAGCACTTTGCCCAGTGCCTGCGGCTCAAACAGTGAGTGACAGCTCAAGAGCGAGTGACATGCCAACGAAGCAGGTGGGGTGGGGGTAGCAGAGACCCTGTCCCCTGCCCTCTGCTGACCCCTGGTGAGAGCGGGCCTGCCTGACCCTGCCTGAGCTGGGGGTGGGTGCTTCAGTAACTGCATCTTTCCTGGCAAGGTTTCATCGTGGTTGTCCAGGCCTAGACCTCAGGAAGAATATTGAGGTGTGGATGGAGTATATGCGTGCATCTTTCTGGGACGGTCTCCATGGCCTTTGTTGGGTTTTAAAATGGGCCGTGATCTCTGCTTTGGGAAGGATGGCTTTTAGGTGGTTCCGTGGTCAGGTTCCTCTGGGCCTGATATTCAACCCAGGAAGCAGGGAATTCACTGGGATTAGGCCAAGCCACAAATAACAGTAAATCCCGAACAACCAAGGCAGAAACAAGACAGAAGTTCGGGGAGAGCGCTGTGGTCCACAGACCCTATTATCACCGTGGACATTCCCACTGTCCAAGCCCAGACAGCCCTACAGAACAGGTGGCATCACTGTCCTTTGTACTCAAGCTTGGCTTCTCCCTGCCTGGGGCACTGTGAGGGATGGAGCTGGAGATTCCCTACTATTCAAAAATCCTGCCATGACTGAACCCTGTCCAGGGACTTTTTCATTTTCCAGCCTCCACGTTCCTCCCACCCATGCCTGAGGGTGGAGGGAATTCACAGCCTCACTCCGGGTCTTGAGGGAAGGAGAGTTTTTCCTACCAGTAGTTCCGTGTGGGAACTGCTGCACAGGCTTTGGGGCAGAGTCTGCAGAATGTGCTTCGATGCAGAGATCCATGTGTACTTAGCAGCACCCTTCCACAGAGGCATGCAAAACACACAGTAGCTGGTACACTCTGTACTCGCCTGGAGGGGCCCCCGGAAGTCGATATAATTGCCTCTGTTCATTCGTTTAAGAAACCTTTTCTTTTATGGACAGTGGAAAAAGCAACCTCAGTGTAACCACTGCCGCAACTGACAGATTCCGAGTGCATGGGATCGATTAACGCAGATTTCACCATTAAAGGGTCCAAAGTATGAACTGCCCCTTGGCTGGCCCCGCAATGGCCTTGATGGCCCTGACACTTGGGCCTTCTCCTTTACCAGAACCTTCCTTTCCTTTCAAAGGCAGATGTGAGTCTGGAAATGGAAATATGTCAGAGGCCTGAGCTGTCCCTCTGTGCCGGGCTGCTGAGTGGGAGGCCCCGGAACTGGCTGCAGAAGAGAGAGAAGAGCCAGCCAAGTGAGGGCGTGGAGGGCGGGGACGTGTCACCACCAGATCTGGCCCGTCTGCTTCTGGCCTCTCTGGACAAAGGGTCCTTTACAGTCTCCCCATTGGAGCCTTTTGTCCGTCTGGGGACTCCTTCTCCCCTCTTTCCTCTTTTCCATTTCTTTCTCTGTTCTGCTCCCTGAGCCATGCCATTTTTTTCCTTTTATTTGTTGATTTTTGAGAGAGAAGAAGGGATATATATATATATACATGGAAGCATCAGTCGGTTGCCTCTCGTACACACCCCGACTGAGGGGTCAAACCCACAACCTAGGCATGTGCCCTGACCAGGGATCCAACCTGCACCTTTTAGGGTGCGGGACGATGCTCCGACCAGTGAGCCACTAGGTCAGGGTGTCTTGCCTCCTCCCCTCTCCCCACACCTTTTCTACTTTGCTTTGGTGCCAGGAGGACTCCTCCTCAGGTACAGGACCCTCATTGTGTTTATCTCTGGGGCCCCTTGCTGGGGCTTGATTCATAGTTGTTGAAGGAATAACCAGGTGAGCAGAGGAACGCATGAATGAGTGAATGAACACTTTTTCCCTAACCGCCATCTGATTTTTTTTATACCGTAACCACCCATTCCAGAGGGAAACTCGTAGCAGGACCCATCAGTCTGACTTTTCCGAACCGTCCAGTTCTTTCCCACTGGCGTCTGTATTGAAACAAAACAGCACACGTAAACCTCTTTTCGGAACCATGAATGTTTCTTAATTGGGTGGCAGGGCTTTCCGTGTCTGGGCCTTCGTATTTCTGAGTCTTCGATGAGTGGAAGCAGAGATAAAACAGAACGTCTTGAACGGCCAAATATGTGGCTCTGGGGCGGCCCCGGTCTCGGTTCCGGAAAGGATCTGTTGGTCATTTAGACAGACATTGTCCTTGGGCAAGCCCCAGATGTTGGCAGGGTAATCAAAAGCAAATATAACTCAGGCAGGGATGTTAAGGGTTCTGTTTATAGAGAAATAAAAGTATTACCAAAGCCACATACTCAAATAAGTACAAATTAGCAGTGGAACTGAGCAAATACCTTAAATCAGGATGTGTTTCTGCATACCCACCCTCCTCCCGCTTCCTGCCGCACTGGCCCTCCACCCCGCGGGGAGGGCCGTGGTGGGTTTGGGCAGGCATCTGACCACCCGCTGCCTCTCCTGCAGGCGCAGCCCCAGCTGCACTCTGAGCCCGGCTGGTGGAGAGACCCCCCCCCAGATTCTGCCTGGAGCCCCGCTCTCCCTGGATGCTGCTTGTGTGTCTCTGTCCCTGAAACTGGCTCCCTCGTGCCCCAACCCTGACTCCCTTTGTCCCTCCCATTTCACTTTCCTTCTGACCAGGAGTGGCTATCCCCACAGGTGCAGAAATCCTGCAAGCCGATTCTTCTTCTTTGGTCTCTAACTCAAAGTCTGGCTGTCTCTGGCCCACGGGGAGTGGCCCTTTTGAGAAAGGCCATAATCTGTCGTGGGCTGGGGAGGAAGGGTGTTCTTCCCTTGGGCTGCAGGCTGACTTTATACTCTGCTGCTGAGGCTTCCATGACTATTTGTAACCCATTCATTCATTCACAGTCATTTCCCGAGGCCCTGTTATGTGCAGGGCCTGGTGCTTGAGGGTGGGGGACAGAGACAAATAACTTGACAGCTCTGCCCTTGGGGATCTTGTAGCCTGGTGGGGCAGGAGGCCCACAGAGTAAATACTGATGGGGCGGTGTCACAGGTCACGTTGCACAGGAAGCAGTGGGGCTCAGGGGAGGGGCCCCTAACTGCTCCCCACAGCGGAGGAAGTCTTCCAGGAGGGCACGTCCTCTGAGCTGAGCCCTGAAGGATGGGCAGATAAAGGAAGAAAAGTTTACATGGTCTCTAGACCCCATGGCCTCGGGCACCTCAGAAGACATGAAGTTTCACATTTATTTTTTCTATTACATTCCCGCGCAGAAAGGGGAGGCTTTTCAGAAGGAGAGATGGCCCCTGGTAGGGGGTGGGACGGAGCTGTGAAAGGCTGGATGGAGCTTCCTCATCCTCCACCTACCTGTCCGGCATCCCCCAGGGTCACTTAAAGCCCAGGCCACCTTCTCACAGCAGTTGGTGTCACATGGGAAGGCCCTTGTGAGCATTGAACATTGGCGCCTCCTCTAGGCAGAGGAATTACAGCAAAGCGCCCTTCCTCACCCAGTCTCAGACCCCATTCCTGCTTGGCAAGGGGCCTTTCTTGTATCAAAAAAAAAAAAAAGTCTGGTGTGTGTGTGTTTGCACACACATGAAACAGGGCTCTGTGAGACTCACTCAGCTTTTGATGAGGGGTGGTTCTGCCCTCCCTAGGACCCTGGTAGCCCTGTGAACATCAGGCAGTTACTGCCTGACAGGCGTGAGGTTTGCCTATGGGGCCTCTTCTTTCTCAGACTTGCGATTGTTTGGGAGATAATAAACACATGATTACTAAGTCTTTGGGCATCAGCTTATTGATTTTTTAAAAAACTTATAAACGTTCCCTTTGGACTCTTAAATTAAAACACAGCTGTAAACAGTGGTGTGCCGGGGATGCTTGTGGAAGTTCTGTGCTCAGTGACTCCAGATTGGTAGCTGGAAATCCAGTCATTTTGCCACAAAAATCAGCAGATGCCACATGTGCGGCCTCCACCCTGCCTCTGCCTCTCCCTGCTTCCAGGAGCCAGGGGTTGATAAATATTTTTCTACACACATCTCGGTGACTTTCTGGAGCTGCCCTGGCATCAAGGCTTGAGTTTTAAGCCTGGGCTGTGCGAAAACAAACAAACAAACAAAACTGTGTGGCTTTGGGCAAACGAGTCCCCTGTAGGATCTCCCTTCCTTCGTGAAAAGGGAGAACAGTGCTGTCTGTCTGTGTACCTCAGAAAGGTGTGAGAGAAAGGGAGAGGAGTCAGATCCAGGGGCCCTCCAACGGTGTGAGCCCCGCAGGGGCAGAGCCAGGTCCGTCCTGCTCCACACTGAGTGCTCAGTCTTAGCCCCGCCCCCTGCCCCCAGCCCCGCCCCCTGGCCCGGAGCAAGTCTCTCTGCGCGTTGAACATTGAACGGGTGAATGAGTGTGGTGCGTGGTGGTGCTGTGCTTCCGTGTGCGTTTTCTCCTTAAGTAGCTCTTTTTCCATTTAACGCTGTGGATGGGCTTGGAAATTGTAAAGTGTCATACGAACTTTTACAGTCCATGGGCTAATCTCCCTGGGCCTCAGATTCCCCACTCATGAAATGAACGGCAAGACAACCTGTCATTGCAGCTCTCAACCTGATACGCCCATCTCGTCACTCATACAGCCCCTGTGTCTGCGAGCCCCCTTGCAGGTACACTGGGCGGTGCTTCCCTCTGGGCAGCCTCCAGGACCCCTCCCCCACCCACCCTTTCCAGCCAGGCTCCTGAGACAGGCAGCAAGTCCCCTGATCTGCCTGCAATGGAAGGAAGAGAGGAAACAGCGGGAGGCCTGGATCTCATTGTAAACTGTCCAGCTCCAATCCAGGGGTCCAGGTGGAAGGGTGCCGTGGGGCTGGTGTGGTCATCCTCCCTGACAGGAAATGAAGGCTAAGTCCACAGTCCTCTCTGAGGAGCCCTCGGAGTGGCCTGGGAGATTTTCAAGGCCTATTCACCACCTGAGCACTGACCTCCCCCCACTTCTCCTGTTAGCTCATTCTCTGGGGGGTGTGAAAGCCAACCTGGACCAGGAAGACAGGGCTGGAGGGCTGTCCATCCCCCCAGGAGGAAACACAAGCTGGCTGGACCTTGGGAACCAAAAGGGGGAAAAGGAGAGGCCCACAGTGGGCAGTGGAGGGACGGCCCTTGAGGGAGGGAGGGAGGGTGAGGATGGGGTGACCGGGATGTCCAGATGCCTCTCAGGGGGTCACCCTGTCCACAGCGTCCTCAGCAGTTGCTGAGGAACCAAGGGTCCCACTCAAGAATCACCGATAAGAAAGTCTGCCGTGGGGTGGCTGGGGGAGGTAGGGAGGGAAAGAAACTTTCCTCATGTTCTTCAGCCAGAGTAGAGTGTGAGGGGCTGGGAGAGACTGAAAATGCCAGAAAGTTTTGGTCACAAGAAAACCCCACACACCAAGGGAGCAGGTGGTGAGAAGAAAGAGGGACTCTCCTACTTAAGTGGCTCCTCTGGTCCAGGTGCTTTGCCTAAGGTGCCTACTTTAATTCTCAGACCAGCCCCATAAGTATAGAGTAACTAGTTCCATTTCTGGATGGGGTTCAACACCCCGAGCGGACCCTGACCCATGGGTGACAGGCAGACCCTCCTAGTGACGTGTGAGCGGGGAGGCCAGATTCCTGTTTAGTTCCCGGGGCAGCTCTGCTGGCCTCAAGGCCAGAGCAGTTTCCTTTTCATTGCATGGTGCGTATTTCAAGGATGTTCTGCAATATCGAGTGTTTGCGGGCTGAAGTGTCCACCGTTACTCTGCAGAGGGGCAGTGTGGTGGTAGAGGGGGGAGAGAGCTCCCACCACCTGGGACTCAATCCTGAGTTAAATAGGCAGGAACAATTCCAAGACTGGGGAATAAAAATAAATGAAAGAAGCGTAGATGAGAAATTCTTTTAGGCCGCAGATACCCCCCACCCAAGTTCTTCATAAAGGAGGGGGAGCAAGGGACGGGGCACCCAGCAGTTGCACAGGACACCCCCTTTCATGGACACCTCCACTGAGTTCTACTGCGGCCCTGGGAACCTTTCTTCCAAACCACCTTCAGCTGAAGGAGAAAATTGTATCCTCACCTACTCTGGGCTTTTCATGACAGAAACCAACTCACACTAACTTATGTGGAAAAACGGCTACATTGGGGATACTGAAGTAGCCCATGGAGCCAAAGGAGAGCTGACAGCTGCTAGGACTGGGACCAGGGCAGGACCTGGGTTTCCGGATCCCGGAATGCCACCAGTACTTCCTCATTCTCTGGCCTTCTCCATGAGCTTGGAGCTTGGAGATGTGGCCATTCACAGATTCCGGGCTTGCACCTTAGCTTTACTACTGAAGAGCAAAGGGCGGGCCTCTTGGTTACAGTTGAAAAGTCCTGGGGAAGGTCCAGGATTGGTCCAGCTTCCATCAGATGCTCAGCCCTGGACCAATCACTGTGTGGCCAGGGAGGCAGGGTCATGGAGGAAGATGGAAGATGGCAGCTCCTGCAGACCACCTGTAGGAAGGGGCTGGGGGCAGTTCCCCCACAGGGATTTGAGGCAGCAATCCATAAGAAGGGGTGCTAGGCCGACCAAACACTAAGTGGCCCTTTCCCCTCATAGCGGACTCATTCGCAAAGCTCAGTGGCTGGCTGCTTGCTTTTCAGAGCCAAACGAAACCAACCCCAAGTTGCGGTTCTTGGGTGACAGTGGGGGTGTGGTGGGAAACATCAGAGCATCTCGGGTCGCCACTTTAGCAAAAGTCTTTTCATCTACGGTTCCAGTATTTTTCCTCCAAAGCATGTCATAGCAGGTGTTTTTGTCTTTCCACTTCATAGATAAGATACTGAGGCTGCCCTGGCTGGTATGTCTCAGTAGACTGAGTGCCAGCCTGAGAACCGAAAGGTCCCCGATTCGAATCCCAGTCAGGACACATGCCTGGGTTGCGGGCCGGTTCTCCAGTTGGGGGTGTGCAAGAGGCAACTGATTGATGCATTTTTCTCACATCAATGTTTCTCTCTCTCTCTTTTACCCTCCCTTCCCCTCTCTCTAAAAATAAGTGAAATCTTTGAAAAGAAAGAAAGAAAAAGAAAGGAAAGCAAGAAACTGAGTCCCTAAGGTTGTGCAGTGAGTCGGGAATAGAACTCCAATCAGAACTGGGTTTTCCTGACTCTGAGGCCCTGTAGGAACTTTCTGCAGGGTCGGGGCAGGACATGAGCCTGGCTCCAGGCCCTGAGCCTCACTCTGGTCTCCGTCCAGGAGGGAAGAGGTTCTCCAAGGTCAGCCTGTCTATCCACAGACATGTGCAGAGTGCTCACCCTGGGTCAGGTTCAGAACCAGATGTTCACAGCCCAGTGCCCCTCACCCACCCTCCACATAAAATCTAATGACCACTCAAGGTGGGGAATGCAGTGGGAAGAGGGCACCTGGCCTGAGTGGGGAAGAGGAGGGCACGGTCAAGGGGGGTTGTCAGAGGAAGTGGCCCTTGAACTAGGGGTAGGATAAGTTTGACAGGGAGAGAAGGGATGGAAATGCATTATGGGTCAAGGGGGCAGCAACTGTGTAGACACAGAGACACGCAGGAGTGTGGGACTGCCTATGTCCTGACCCCAGGAGCAGCCAGGCCCCTGCACTGGGTAGTTAAACCTGCTACAATCTCTTGCCCACCCTTGGGCTCCTGGTACAGGCCCCGAAGCCTTGTGCCTGTGAGCCATTGCTGACGTGTCGGCTCTGCCTCTGTTTCAGAATCCCGGCGGAGGGCCATCTTTGAGTACCACCGCGTGGAGCTGGACCCCAGCAAGGTCACCAGCAGGTCGGCCGTGGAGTTCACCCCCTTGCCGAGTAAGTAGGGGTGGTTCCCACTGATGGGGGAAGGCGGCCTGGGACAGTAGTGTCCTAGAAAGAGCTCTGGAGTCAAACAGACTGAGTGCCATTCCCAGGCCCACCCCTGGCCCCTGTACGGGTGTGGCCACCTCACACCTCTGGGCCTCCATTTCCCATTTGTCCCATGGGCCTAACACCACCTCCCTCCCAGGACTTTGGTCAAGGTCAGAACCTCAGTACGGAGGACATAAATGTCAGCCCTGATGCTAACTGGCACTTCTCAGGCCTGGGTGTGGTTTGTGTTTGACAGATGACAGCTATTGTCACTAACACGTAATTGAAGCCCAGGAATCATGTGCCTCTGAGAACTTAGGCCGAGCCCCAGGAAAAATAACCAGGAACGGAACTAAGTGATCCACAATTTAACACTGTTTTCCTTAGTTGTTGCGGGGTGGAGACTGGAGCCCACAGGCAGAAGGCCATGAAAGGGTTTAGCCGGACGCTCTCTGAGAACCATAGGGCCCTGGCCCTCTCCTCTCTCTGGACCCCCTCACCCGCAGTGGAAGGCAGGCTGTGGCCATGGCACTCGCTGCTGCTGTGGATGCTGCAGGATCAGGGCCAGATTCTTTTCAGGATCTGGTCAGAGCAGCTGGGGTGACTGAGGGACAGGGGGACCGCACTCCAATGCTTGTATTTTTTAAAGAGGATTTTATTTAATTTCATCTTCTGTCTCACAGTGGCTCCCAGCTTCCGAAGCCACGACCCTTTCCCTGCTCTCTGGGACATTTCTTGCCTGCTTCCCCCATTCCCACCCTTTCCTCTTCCCTGGAGGTTCTGGGAGCAGGGGCTGGGAAAAGAAGTGGAGGAGGCTTCTCAAATGTTAGGCCACATGTCTTAGTCTGTGCTCTCAGCAGGTGTCCTCCCCACCCCGTCAAAAGAAGAGAGACCCCAGACATCAGAGGGTCACAGAGTTAGGACAACTTGCAGGTCTCAGCCCCACCCCCAGCCCAGCCATCCTCTCTCCAGGCCCTGGGCCTGAGAACCAGTGGTCTCTCAGGACCTGGTGAGCGCAAACCTCAGATCCAAGGACTTGAATAAAACTTCACGTAGGAGCAAGGACATCCAAGGACAGGGCGGAAGGAGCAAACTGTCTTGGGAATGCGTTTCTGGGACACCGTTTGTATGTCTGAGCCACTTCCCACCCCTCCAGTGAATTTTGAGAGTGTTTAATAGCATGCAGGACATCTGAAATGCAGATGAGACATAAAGGTCAGCGGGCTTTATGAACACCCCAGGAGGCTCCCAGGGTTTGATTTCAGTTTAACTAGAGCCATTTAGGGGCCTCCAGAATCATTGGGAATGACCAGGCCATGGGCTCCCAGGTGGGTACAGCTGATGGGGGAGGGGCCAGTGTTCCCAAGGCTGTGATTGGAGCCTCTGGGAGGTCAATGAGCTTTGTCCTCAGAAAACTCTGCATCCCCCAGCCCAGGCTCGCTCCCTTACCTTGGGGCGAGGGAGGTCTTACCCAAGGTTCTTCCAGAGGTGTGCGTGGGCCATCTCTAAGCCATC